>CM056059.1:147875999-147898499 GCA_029574335.1 Rana kukunoris | reverse complement strand
AGGATGGCGGATAGATTTCTGAATATGGTGCTGGTTATGGGCAGGCGTTTGGCGTTGACGGGTGGTTGTAGCTTCTGGACTGCGCGTAGGGCGGCTTTGACCGCATGAGACGTAAACAATGAAGGCTTCGCCGGGTCTTGTAAGGCCAGAAAGTGCTGGACGCCTGCCAGGTAAAGGCGGATGGTGTTATACGAAAGGGACTGGCAAGTATGGCAGTAGGAGATGAAGGCCAGTACGTGCTTGACAGTCGGGTTGGTGTTCGCCGAGTGGTGCGTCAGGAATTTGTTGAAGGTGTCCCATGCTATGCGATAGGACTTGAGGGTATTGCGGGAGAGGGACTGGTTAATCAGCTGGGTAGCTAGTTGTAGGTGCCGTGTCAGTCCAGGGTCAGTTGAGACCAAGGTGGGATAGGGGCTGAAGATGGATCGGCTCCGGGTTTCTGCTGAAAAAAAGAAGCATAATTAAAGCGGGACAAGGCGTCTGCGGCGAGATTACACTTGCCGGGCAGGAAAGTACAGTGTACGTTGAATTGGCGTAGTAAGGATAGTTGCACCAGCCGACGTAAGAAGGACATTATAACAAGGGACCTGGACCTGCCCTTGTTGATAATGTCGGCTGTGGCCTGGTTGTCGGTGGTGAAGGTAACCGTTTGTCCGGCCCAGCTGTGGCCCCAGAGTTGGGCGGCTGCTACGACTGGGTACAACTCGAACAAGGAGGACGTCTGGGTGAAGCCCGGGATGGCTAGTATTTCTGGCGGCCATGGTCCTGCAAACCAGTGGTGGCCAAAAATAGCCGCGAAACCAGTGGAGGCTGCGGCGTCGGTCACTATTTGTGGGGAAAGGGGCGACACTGATGGTATAAACATTGATATACCATTCCAGTTGGTAAGAAATTCTTCCCACATTGAGAGGTCTGCTAAGGCTGCAGCATCCAATTTGAGGATCTGATCGGGGTCCTGTGCTTGGGAAAGGAAGACCAGGAGACGTGACACGAAGGACCGGCCCTGAGGGATGATCCTTACCGCGAAGTTGAGCATCCCGAGGAGGGACTGCAGCTGCTTCCTGGTGCAGCCCTGCGTTTGAGTGAAAGTATGGAGGACTGCCCTGATGCGGGTCAGTTTGTCGAGGGGGAGGCTGGCTTGCATGGAGGTGGTATCCAGGTTAACTCCCAGGAAGGTGATGGAGTGTGCTGGGCCATCCACTTTGTGTTCTGCTATGGGGACATTGAGATTCTTGAAGACGATTCTCAACTTTTGGAGGTCCCCTGGAGACGTGTCGGGTGGTTCGATCAGCAAAAAGTCGTCCAAGTAGTGGATGACTTCTTGGCACTGGGCTTGGTTCACAAGTATCCACCTGAGAGTCTGTGCGAAGGTGTCGAAGAGCCAGGGACTAGACTTGGAGCCAAATGTCAGCTTGGTGGCGAAGTAGAATGAGTCTCTCCACTTCATGCCGTGCCAACACCAGAGGGATGGGTGGATAGGCAGAAGTTTGAAGGCGTCTGAGATGTCGGCCTTGGAGAGCCAGGTGCCCGTGCCGGTTTTGATTATGGCTTGGATTGCCATGTCTACGGACGCGTATTTTAGGGAGAACTCCTCCGATGGGATTAAGGAGTTCAAGCTGGGTGTGGGGGAAAAATGAGGCGCAGACAGGTCGTAAACCAAACGTGTTTTATTAGAGAACTTGCTCTTAACAAGCCCGATAGGGCTGACTCTCCAGGTGCTGAAAGGGGGCTTGGTGAAGGGGCCTATGATGAAGCCTCGCTCTAGCTCTGTCTGTAAGAGCTGGTCTATGGCCTGCTCGTCTGTGGCGGCTGAGCGCAGGTTTCTACACTCGTGCGAAATGTGGGGCAGTGAAATGAGGCCTGTGTGGAACCCTTCTGTGAAGCCTTGGACGAGGAAGGTGGTGAGAGAGGGGGTGGGATGGGAGGTGAGGTAGAGTTCCAGCCAGGGGATGTTTATGCGGGCTAGTCAGGTCTTCTTCTGTTGCTTGACTAGGCAAAGGGTTCTGGGGTGCGCTCTGTGGCACGTAAGGCAGACGTGGAGCAGACGGCATTGGCTGAAGTTGCAGGAGCCGTGGTTGAAATTATTACAGATGGCCGCGCCGCCTAGCGTCTGTACTGGCCGCCCAAACTTGTCGGCCTGGGTCGTCTGCTGGGTGGACGGTAGGCCCGAAGCTTCCCTTGAGGTGGAGGGGAGTTCGAACGGGCGAGTGTTGGCAGTGGTGGCAGTGTTGGCGCACCACGTGGCGGTGTGGGTGGATGATTGGCAAACTGCACATAAGGGTGAGCGCAGGCCGGCGAAATGACGGCAGAACAACTCGGTGTCCATGAGACTCCAATCAGTCGCGGTCTGGAATTGTAGCAGCCTGGCCGCTGCTTTAGCTGAGAAGGAGCGGTGGTAATCATAAAAAGAAAAACCTCCATATTTGTAACCCAGATCCACTAAGGTGTGGAGATAGAGGTCCAGCTCTTCCCTCCTACCGGGTGAGGCGGAGCATAGGACGTCCCTGAGCATGCCGAAGGCCAAGGCGAATTCCGGGACCGACAGCTTACGGTTGAGCCTTGGGTCTTTAGCCTTGAGGACCACTGAGACGTCTCCCCAGGCATAGGCTTTGTTCTCAGCTAGGTCATGGACCGAGATGAGGAGGGAGGCTAGGTTGACGTCTTTGCCGTCCAGGATGTCCTTCCTGATGTTGGCGGGGACCAAGTGTGCTGGGAGGACTACTGAGCACTTGCCTGCGGGTGTTAGCGGGGAAGGTAATTGCGGTTGAACTGTTGACGGGTCCGGAGTGAGCGTGGATGGATCGTGAGTGGCCGTAGACGGGCGAGCCTCGAGAAGAGTTATTCTCGCGTGTACGTTTGTGATTGTGGTGGAGAGGGTTGCAACCATGGCGTGGAGTTGGGTCATGGTGGCGGCTATGGCGTGTAATGAGGCTTGCTGGGTGCTGGGTCCGGGTGAGGCTGGCGGGACATCATTTGACGCTGGAGGTGGGAACAGGAGTTTGAAAAGTTCTGCCTTCCTGGCTGTGGCTGGAAAGGGCACATTCTTGCGTCTCAACTCTGCTGTTAGTTTGGGGATGGTCCATCCCCTGAAGGAGCGTATGCTGCCGCTCTCTGAAGCAGGGGGTGGTGAGGAAGGGGCAAAAAGGTCCTCGCTGCCGTCCTGAGACATGACTCAGGGTAAATCGTGCCCTGGGTAGGGAGTCTTGTCAAGGAGGTCTGGGTGGGATGAGCAGGAACCTGCAGGGGTGAGAAAAATGGGTTGCTTCTGTATCCTGGGGGGGATGGGGGTTCCTCTTTTTTTTTTTTTTTACCTGAAGAAATGACTGAATCTGGCGTGCGGGAGAAGCTGGTGAGCTTGACTGACCTGTGGAGAAATGACAATGTATATAAGGACGGGGGCTAGCCAAGCTTGAACGTTGTAAGCGACCGACGAACGGGATGGGGCAGTAAAAGCTTGTTGGCCGAAATGTCCCATGACAGAGGCCTGCAGCGGTGCGTTGCGGGTGAGGCCGACAACGCGGGGACTCTGGAGCATGTGCTGAAATGAGGGTGACACTGTTTGGGGAACGTTCGAGGCAAGCCTGCCAGTGGGAACGTGCTGGGGATCTGGACTTGTGTCGACTAAATGAGTGACAGAAATTCCCATGACAGAGACACGAACCTCTGGAGCATGTGCTGAAATGGGGCTAAAAAAGAGCGGGGTGTTTGGGTCTGGAATGTGTGTGGAGACATGTGTAGGCTAGCTGGGGTGTGTTTAGTGGTAGGGCAAGTGGCTGAAATGAGCCGTGACAGAGACATGAACCGGTGCACTGTGACTGACCACCGGGCTCTGGAGCATGTACTGGAACGGGGCTACAGTGGATTTGGCTGCGTGGAATGGGGTGAAGCTGCAGGTGAGAAGGCGCTTGTGTGCGCCCGTGATGTACTGCAGCTGGGTGAGAGGGGGGGGGGACATCCCACGAGAAAAGAGTGAGAGTGCGTATGTCACAACTTTGGTGACTGCTGGGCTGTGGAGCGCGAGCTGGAAGTGCGGATGGAGCGCCGCGCAACAAAACAAGGTGTGCGCCTCATATTGCCGTGCTGCGAAGGGGTGTGCAGTGCTGAATACTGTGGCAGGGGAGGTAGGGCTGGATTTGCGTGGGCTGCCTACGCAGTACAGTGGTACTCCGCAAGGTCCGTGGCGCTGCCCGAGGGGTGAGGATCACATGGGTTCCCGCGACATGGAGATGGAGGAGTGCATCGGTATGCATGTAGGGTTGAAGGTAGGCAACACAGGTGCGCCTGTGGTGAAATGGGAGGAGCTACCAGTAGGTTGCTATGCGGAAGTGCAAGTTAGAAACAGAACAACAACAACGACAACAACAAACAAATTGACAATTTAAAGTGCCTATGAACAAAAAATGCACAGTGGCAGGTTACACAAGATGCAGGATTGACCCATCTATGACATTGATGTACATGTGTATAGTGACCTACTATATTGTGGCAATGAGGTGACACTTGTCAGATTTCAGGTGCTAAGTACTGGATAAGCGACTAGAGGTGACAGTGGAAAGTGTGGGTGAAGTGCCGTGTGAAGCAACAGGCGTGGGTGTGGAGCGGGAGTAGTTGGCACAAGGAGTGGGTGAACGGGACGAGGTGGAAGAAGTTGAAATGACTGGCTGCCGTGAAAGTGCAGTAACTGTTGTTGGTGCGGTGGGGGCTGAAATGGCTGGCGAGACGGAAGGGAATCGGGTGCTGGGACAGTAGAGCCTACCTTGCAGCGGACGGGCGGATGAGAACCGAGGGACGTCTCGGTGTCTGCGGAGGAGGCTGGATGCTTTGAAAAGCGCGGATGGTGCGGTCGCGACGGGTGACGCAATCGCAAGTGCGCCGGAAGCCTGTGTAGGAAGCAGGAAACCGACGGGGCCCGGAAGCAGGCGAGGGGTTTATATAGCCTGCCGGGCTCCTCCCATAAACACAGGCCGCTGCTCGGCCTTCTAACATATATATATATATATTGATACGTGTTTATATAAATATATATACATATTGATACTTATTGATACAGATTTATATATATATTGATACATATTTATACAGATTGATACATATTTATATATATTTATACAGATTGATACATATTTATATATATTGATACATATTTATACATATTGATACATATTGGGTTTGATTTACTAAAGACAAATACTTTGTGCCCTTTGCAAAGTGCAGTTGCTCCAGATCTTAGTAAATGAGGTAAAGCTTCCTGTGGCCCTTCAGCTGTTGGGGAACTCAAGAAGAAGTACATTGAGGTCATGTTGGGGCCTAGCCAGTCTCCAGACCTTAATCCTATAGAAAATGTATGGAGGGAGCTGAAACTTTGAGTTGTCAAGAAACCTTCAGGATTTAGAGAAGATCTGTAGAGAAGAGAAAACCCCTCCTGAGATGTGAGGAGAGCTGATCACCAACTACAAGAAACGTCTGAACTCTGTGCTTCCCAACAAGGAACCTCACCCAACTACTAAGGAACCTCCCCCAACTACAAGAAACGTCTGACCTCTGTGCTTCCTAACAAGGAACCTCCCCCAACTGGGGATTATGCTGTTTACCTCCCTGTTTGGGATTAAATGTCTGTTAAGCGGCTGCCAGTCTCCCTGGTTAAGTATATACCCATGATCAAGATGGCCGCAAAAGTTGTTTCCGGTTCTGGATATGAAGTTCGCGGAAGTCTTCGAACGGCGGCTTTCCATGCGGGTTACGCCTCCATAACGCGGCACGCGTGATACTGTCGAATAATCAATCGTATGGAACGATCGTCAACAGGGGAAGAACCCACCACCTGGAACGAGGACAAGGTGAGTATTTAAGGGCGCCAAGGGGGGCACTTCGGCTTCATTTTCCTCCCATCTGTGGGAGGATTTGGAGGGTTTTTCTTGGAGGCTTTTGAATGCCTGTTTCTGCCTCCATCAACAAAGACACCATTTGCTTCTCCATCAGTTGGGGTTTGAGATATATGGGTCCTTACACGGATACGTTTTGGGACTTTTTTCATTCAAATATAGTGAGTACCTTCATGGAACGTCACATTGATGAGGGAAATATGTGTTTCTCCTCTTTGGGGGACATTTTATTTTCACTCATTGCTTAACCTTTTGCCGACCCCGCTATAGCAAAAATACTGCTACAGCGCGATTGAGTTGTTCTGGGAGGACGTCCCTGGGAAACCCTCGTGCACTTCCCTGTCTTGCGTGCGCCCTGGGGAGCGCTCGCGGGAGTGTCCATGCTCACCGTGTCCACGAGACCCGGCGCAACACAGATCACGGTGAAGAGCCAAAATTGTCGCTCTTATTTTGTTTATAGCGCAAAAAATAAAAACCGCAGAGGTGATCAAATACCACCAAAAGAAATCTCTACTTGTGGGGAAAAAAAGACATCAATTTTGTTTGGGAGCTACGTCGCACGATCGCGCAATTGCCAGTTAAAGCGATGCAGTGCCGGAAGCTGAAATTTCACCTAGGCAGGAGGGGGGGGGGGGGGGGGGGTATATGTGCCCAGTAAGCAAGTATTTAATATGTATTTATCTTTGTGTTTTTGTATTTTTTCTACTTTAGAACCTGATGCTGTCAATTACCCTGAGGGAGAATGTCACGCATTCGAAACGCGTCAGCTTATCTGTCTTGCATGCCTTCAGCTCGCTGATTACGGGCATGTTGTGACGGACAGTATCATTTTGAATTGTTTTTATAATGATTTTTGTCTCACTATTGATATTGTTTTTTTACTATATATATGCTTTGTAATAAATGTATACTTTTTTATAACCATTTTTGTGCTTAATATTTGTTGCCTTAGAACTCCCACTCTCTTTGAGTATTTTTCAGTTCATAATCCTCCACCAACTAGCTTCCTCTGTATCCTGGAGAAGTTTCTGTATGATAGGTGTGGAGCTGTGCAGATGGCAGCATGAAAATCAACATAGCCCTGGGCCTATCCCAGGGAGGCAGCTCTGAAGGCATGCTGGGAGACTGTATTGATTATGAGAGCACACAGAGCTCTGAAGCATGAGGCTCTGAGGAAGAGGAACTCCTCGAAACATGTTAGCCTATGCATTTCCACAATATACCCAGGAGATGGAAACGGTTGTACATGGACTTTTATGGAGAAACTATTTGATGTGTGTCACGGAAGGTCCCCGCACTCGGACCGAATGCTTCCGTCATATACTGCTTCCCATCAGTCTGGACATATATACCAGATATTTTAGCTGCCTTTAACACACAACGAGACGAGACTTGTATGTGTGCTAAGTATGGATGCTTTAACCTCCCTGGCGGTATGATTCTTTCAGATTTTAGGTGCTGAAAGCGGTACCATTATTTGCAAGGAAATTTGGCATTTTATACTGTAGGCCTGTAACTCGTAGAAATAACTCACTTAAATCTGACCAAACAAGAGCCTAATAGGCATCCCGGGTATGACATTTTTTTAAAAACAAAATTATAAATTATAATGTAATAAATAATTATAAATAATTATAACAAATAATAATATAATTATAATAAAAATTATTCAATAATGTAATGTAATCAACTCAAAATCACTGTAATTTGCTCAGTTGCAGAATTGTCGCTGTCATTATTTTTTTTTTTATGACAAAGTGATTTTAATTTATTATCGCTGTTTTCTAGCTGATCTAAAACCATTTTTGACATAAAGGGACACTTTTGGTTGCTGTGGACAATCTACAGTTTGCAGTGAGAAAGAACCGTTTTTATTATATAAAAGAACATGTAGTGCACAGGGCAGACCACTAGGGACAAGGGGGGTGTGTATTTTTTACATACAGTACTGTAATCTATAAGATTACAGTATACTGTATGTATTGTGTTTGTTTACTTTTTTGAATATGGCGCCATTATCCGCCCCCGTGCGTCGTAACGTCGCAGTGAACGGAGCTCGGCGGCACACAGGGTCACTGTGTGAATCGAGCGGGCACCCGCTCGCTCACACAGCGGGGAGGCATCGCTGGATCCACGGACAAGGTAAGTAAACGCTGCCTGTGGATTCAGCGAGGCGAGCCCGAGTCTGACTCTGGGTTACGTTTTGCAGCATGAAAATCTAACCCCGAGTTAGACTCGGGAATACCGCCAGGGGGGGTTAATGGCACATTCTCCTGGTTTATATCTAGTTACAAGCTTGTGAGTAATCAAAGGAACAATGAAACTCTCCGCCCTCTCCTCACACAGGGGGGCTTCAATACAGATTTTAGGTAGACACTTTGGCACCGGTCTAAAGAAGTCACATTCCTTAAGATAATGACATTTAGTTGAGTTAATTACTAATTGTAACAAAATGTGTTACCCAGACAGCCTGGCCCCGCATAGCTTGTGTCACGGTGGAAGATCCAGCCGATCCCGGCGCACGCGCGCTGGCACCTGTTTGCGCGCGCGTGCGCGCGTCAGTGTGCGCGATGCGCGCGGTCGAGTGCGTGATGCGCGCGGTCGAGTACGTGATGCGCGCGGTCAAGTGCGTGATGCGCGCGGCGGGAGCGCGCGCGCACGCTGACACCGTTTTGGCGCCAAGGAACGCTACTTAAGCTGTCTGGTCCTGGTGCACCTTGCTGACCAGTCTACAGCGTTTCCGGATAGACTCTGCATCTGTTGAACCTGATTGATCTCTGTTTACCTGACCCGGCTTCCCCTGACCTACCTCTGCCTGCAGCCTGCCCTTGACCCCGGCTTGACCTGACCACCGATCCTGCCTGATTCCCTGGTTCTGCTACCTGCCATCAGCCTGTATCAACCTGTCTGGACTGAGCTAACCCTTTCGGATCCGTTCCAGTTTTCTGATCCACCATCGGATCCGGTGTACATCAACTCTTGGGCTGCAACACAGCAAGTACCTACCTCACCATTCCAGTGTACTGTGGTTCCCTGCCAGGACCCCGCCAGGACCCGTGCCAGTCCTTCTCCGGTCCGCCACCAGTTACCATTAGGCACTTGTGCCCCTCTTGACCCGGGCTTCCCTGTCTGCTCTACCAGGGACCCCCGTGTCGGAGGCTTACGAGAGGCCGCTCCCTGCACGTTAGGCTCTACAACCAGGTACGTGACAGTACTGGTCAGCCATGTCCGAGCCCACGCAGGGAGCGTCTCCCATGGAGGACTTATGCCGCCATTTGGATGGCCTCACCGCAGCAGTAAGGAACTTGCAAGAGGGTTATACCCGGTTGGAGGGGCGTGTTCAGACTCTGGCTGCAGCAGTACCTACATCCTCTGGAACCGCTACTGCCCCCTCCGTGGTAATGTTGCCACCAGAACCCAGAGTTCCTACACCAGAAAGATTTTCCGGCGACCGCAGCAAGTACAGGGCCTTTCGTAATGCTTGTGAACTTTTTTTCGCCTTGCAACCTAGAACTTTTTCCCTGGAAACCACAAAAGTGGGTTTCGTCATTTCATTACTGTCTGGCGAACCACAAACATGGGCACACCGCCTTCTGGAACGCAAGGAAGAGAGTCTTAATCTCCTTAGCACCTTCTTTGAAGCCATGGACCTCATTTATGAAGACACTCAATTAGCAGCCACTGCTGAGGCGGCATTATGTGCTCTACAGCAGGGGCGCAGGGCAGTAGAGGACTATGTGGCAGAATTCAGACAATGGAGTTCCGATACCAATTGGAACGATGCTGCCCTGCGTCACCAGTTCCGCATGGGCCTTTCGGAATCCTTGAAGGACGAGCTGGCCCGAGTGGGCGTTCCTGCAACCCTTGAAGCCCTTATCCTCCTTTCTGTGCAGATTGACAGACGATTGAGGGAGCGGCGTGCTGAACGAACATCCGGCCCTACACGCCCCATGTGGATGATGCCCCGTGTGCCAGGCCCTCCACACATGCTTCCTCCAAACTCCGTACCAGCCTCCTCTGACCTTCCCGAGCCCATGCAACTAGGTCTCCTTCGGCCATCTCTGACTCCAGAAGAGCGCCAGCGGCGCCGACTCAACAATCTTTGCCTTTACTGCGGAGGTTCCGGGCACTATGTGAACACCTGTCCCGCTAAATTCCGTAAGTGCTCCATCTGTCCACCCGTCCTTTTCTCTGCTTTACGTAATCATGATACTCACCTGGCTGTCTCCATCTCCCTGCAGCTCCCCGGAAGGAACGTCCAGGTGCCCGCCATTATTGATTCTGGCGCCTGCAGCGGCTTCATGGATGTCTCCTTTGCCACCCGTCATGGAATTCCGCTACGTCCTAGACGCCAGGAGCTCACCGTTCACCTAGCCGATGGATCAGCCATCCGATCCGGTCCTGTCACGCATGAAACAATTCCATTGTATGCACTCATCTCCAACAATCACTGGGAGTTGCTTTGCCTGGACATAATCGTGTCCCCAATATTTCCTGTAATCCTGGGCATGCCCTGGTTGAAAGCTCACAACCCCCAGATTGATTGGGAGTCCGGAGAGATCCGTTTCCCGTCCTCTTACTGCCGCCAACATTGCCTCCAGGAACCTGCGGGCACTTTGTCCCCCCTGCTGTGTTCAGACTCTGAAATGGAAAACCGCCAGCTTATCCCAGAAGCCTACCACAGTTTTTTAGACGTATTTAGTAAAAAAGGAGCAGAGACTTTACCACCACACCGGTCCTATGACTGCCCAATCGAACTTTTACCAGGGGCTGAAATCCCGTTCGGAAGAATATTCCCCTTGACCGAACTGGAACTGGGCACCCTAAAAACCTACATCGACAAGAACCTCAAAAAGGGGTTCATACGCCCTTCCACATCTCCTGCAGGGGCCGGTATATTCTTTGTAGAGAAAAAGGACCATTCCCTACGCCCCTGCGTAGACTACCGGGAGTTAAACAAGATAACAATCAAAAACAGGTACCCCCTTCCTTTAGTTCCTGAACTATTTCAGAGACTTGGAGCAGCCACTATTTTCACCAAACTTGACCTCCGTGGAGCTTATAATCTTGTCCGCATTAAGGATGGCGATGAGTGGAAGACCGCATTCCGCACCAGATTCGGGCATTTTGAATACCTGGTTATGCCCTTCGGGCTCTGTAACGCCCCCGCGACATTTCAACATTTTGTAAACGACATTTTCAGAGACTACCTTGATCTGTTCGTCATCATCTATCTGGATGACATCCTGATTTTTTCGTCCTCCCTGCCAGAACATCGGAAACATGTCCAAAAAGTTCTAATCCGGCTCCGCCAACACAGCCTGTACGTTAAAGCAGAAAAGTGTGAGTTCGAACGTGTGAGCATTCAGTTCTTGGGATTGATAATTTCAATAGAAGGTGTCAAGATGGACCCCCATAAGGTCACCGCCATCACAGAATGGCCCGCTCCCACCGATAAGAAAGCGGTCCAGCGCTTCGTGGGGTTTGCTAACTTCTACCGAAAGTTCATCAAGGGCTTCTCCGCCATAATTGCCCCTATCACAAGTCTGACCAAGCAAGGCACCCGATTCCTGTGGTCTCCCGAAGCCCAAGCTGCCTTCTCCACCCTGAAGGACCTCTTCACTTCAGCCTCCATCCTGAAGCATCCTAACCCAGCCTTACCTTATATCTTGGAGGTAGACGCTTCTGAGGTGGCGGTCGGAGCAGTGCTCTCCCAGAGGCAGGGGTCCAAATCCCTTTTACACCCAGTTGCGTTTTTCTCTCGCAAACTGTCAGAAGCAGAGAGGAACTATGACGTCGGGGACAGGGAGCTGCTAGCAATCAAAGCAGCCCTTGAAGAATGGCGTTACCTTCTCGAGGGTGCTGCACACCCTATCCTGATCTATACTGATCACAAAAACTTAGAATATCTAAAGGTCGCCAAAAGACTCAAGCCACGCCAGGCCAGGTGGGCGCTGTTTTTTACTCGTTTTTCTTTTCACATAACTTACAGACCTGGTTCGAGAAATACCAAGCCGGACGCACTCTCCCGGATGTTCAATGGGCCTGAGGCACCTTCATCACCGGACACCATCCTCGCTCCCGGTAATTTCCTCATGTTGCAAGGAGATCTTCTTTCTCAGATTAAGCAGGCTTCTTCAGAGATCTCCTCACCCCCTGACCCTGCTCTCCAGTCAAGAGATGATCTGCTTTGGAAAAAGGACAAGATCTTCGTACCACAACAGCTACGAATAGCGGTCCTCAAGTCTTGTCATGATCATGAGCTGGCAGGCCACTTTGGAATCCACAAGACATCCGAGCTCCTCCAGCGTACCTTCTGGTGGCCGCAATTACTTAAAGACTGTAAAAAGTACGTGGAATCCTGTACCACCTGTATCCAGCATAAAGGTAGCAGAACCAGAGCTTGGGGGTTGCTTAAACCACTGCCCGTCCCAGAGAAACCGTGGAGGATGATCTCGATGGACTTTATTGTTGAGCTACCTCCATCTGAAGATTTTACTACCATCTTTGTGGTGGTTGATAGGCTTTCAAAAATGGCACACTTCCTGCCGATGGTGGGGACACCTTCCGCTGCCGAGACAGCAAAGATATTTATTAGAGAAGTGGTGAGACTTCATGGCGTACCCGCTAACATCATATCGGACCGTGGGGTGCAGTTTACTTCTAGATTTTGGAAAGCGCTATGTGCAGCGCTAAAGATCGAACTTTCCTTCTCATCCGCATACCACCCTCAGACCAATGGCCAGACTGAGCGCACCAACCAGACGCTCGAGCAATATCTGCGGTGTTTTTCCAGTTTCTCACAAGATGATTGGGCCTCTCTACTGCCCCTTGCGGAATTCGCTTATAATAATTCAGTCCATTCAGCTACTAAACAGTCCCCGTTTTTTGCCAACTACGGTTTTCACCCACTATTCCTATCTAACAATATTCCGGAATGCTCAGTACCGGCTGCACAAGAAACCCTGGATTTCTTTACCACCAACAACAAAATTCTCCAGGAAACCATGGCAAGGACCCAGGAGTATAATAAAGAGGTGTTTGACAGGAGGAGGAGAGGAGAGCTTGACCTGGCACCGGGAGACCAGGTCTGGCTGTCCACTTTGAATCTAAAGCTAGCCTGCCCGTCTAAAAAACTCGGCCCTAAGTTTGTGGGTCCCTTCCAGATACTCAGGAAAATCAATGAAGTGGCCTACGAATTAAAGTTACCTGCCTCTTTTCGGATCCACCCAGTCTTCCATGTGGCACTGCTCAAACCCATAGTTCAGGACCCCTTCACCAACCGGAATGTCGGTCCCCCTAAACCGGTGCTTGTTAACGGTGCAGAGGAGTTCGAGGTGGAATCTATCTTGGACTGCCGGAAGAGGCGTAACCAGATACAATACCTTGTAAAGTGGAAGGGCTACGGTCCAGAAGAGAACTCCTGGGAACCAGAAGCTAACATCCACGCCCAGAGATTGGTCCAGGCCTTTAGAAGGGCGCACCCAAGAAGGTTGGCACAATTGGGCATCCGGAGGCTGCCCGTAGGGGGGGGGCAATGTCACGGTGGAAGATCCAGCCGATCCCGGCGCACGCGCGCTGGCACCTGTTTGCGCGCGCGTGCGCGCGTCAGTGTGCGCGATGCGCGCGGTCGAGTGCGTGATGCGCGCGGTCGAGTACGTGATGCGCGCGGTCAAGTGCGTGATGCGCGCGGCGGGAGCGCGCGCGCACGCTGACACCGTTTTGGCGCCAAGGAACGCTACTTAAGCTGTCTGGTCCTGGTGCACCTTGCTGACCAGTCTACAGCGTTTCCGGATAGACTCTGCATCTGTTGAACCTGATTGATCTCTGTTTACCTGACCCGGATTCCCCTGACCTACCTCTGCCTGCAGCCTGCCCTTGACCCCGGCTTGACCTGACCACCGATCCTGCCTGATTCCCTGGTTCTGCTACCTGCCATCAGCCTGTATCAACCTGTCTGGACTGAGCTAACCCTTTCGGATCCGTTCCAGTTTTCTGATCCACCATCGGATCCGGTGTACATCAACTCTTGGGCTGCAACACAGCAAGTACCTACCTCACCATTCCAGTGTACTGTGGTTCCCTGCCAGGACCCCGCCAGGACCCGTGCCAGTCCTTCTCCGGTCCGCCACCAGTTACCATTAGGCACTTGTGCCCCTCTTGACCCGGGCTTCCCTGTCTGCTCTACCAGGGACCCCCGTGTCGGAGGCTTACGAGAGGCCGCTCCCTGCACGTTAGGCTCTACAACCAGGTACGTGACAGCTTGTCAGGTTCTCTTGAACATAATTGACATGCTAATTCAATACACCTGAAAGGATACTTCTGACCCTTTTGACTTAATCAGTTACAACACAGTGGTAACTGTCTTTCAATCCACATCTTTAGACAGACGGACTGTCTCTGACAGAAAGGTGTTTACACCTGAAAATCAAAAGGCTTTAAACAGTGTTATCACACAATAGAATGGTCTAGGAGCAGACCTGAATTAACACCTCTACAGCCTTACACAATGGACAATTAGTATATCTATTGACCTGGTTGGGGGTCAGAATAAGCCAACAACTTGTAATATCTCAGTATATCCTGTAAACATGAATAATGATTTATTAGCCACCCTATGCCCAAAAGGGGCACAGGGTGAACTTAGACCCAAGAGTACTTAGTGCCGCTGGCACAGGAGTATCCCCCACCCCTCAAAAGCCTGAGTCTGTCACAATGTGCTTTTATTCAAGTTTACACATGTGAGTACGATATCTTTTCACTTTTATTGAGGATAATGCGCTGGGCCGCGAGCCTTCTATTTGTTTTTATGTTGTCATACTTTGGACTTCCCCAGTCTGTGAAAGGCAGCAAGACGCGCATTATCCACCTAGAGACATCAGAACATTTACTCATCAAGGCGTACCGCCGCACAGCGCAGGAGACATATCTGTGTGTTTAGCTGGCTGCCATGAGGTCTCAGGTAGGGGACACGAGGCAGGAAAGCACAGGCAAGGGTGCTTAGAAGAAGCCTGAGGGGGAAGGGGGACATGCTGCCCTCCGAAGCACAGGCTGCCATGAGGAGGTCTCAGCCAGGGTGGCCATCACAAATTTTGGGGCCCCTTACACAGCTTTAGCAGAGAGGTGTTGACGAGATAATAAGCATAGGGGGGGGGTGGCGAGGGGCCTGGGGACCATCGGGCCTCTTACAGGTGTAAGGGGCCCGTAGTTTACAAAGAAATGGCATGAGGCAGGAAAGCAGAGACCCGGGTGCTTAGAAGAAGCTGCCTGAGGGGGGCACGCTGCCCTCTCAAGCACAGGCTGCCATGACGAGGGTCTCAGGTAAGTGACCCTTTTTGGGGGCTGGGCATCTGATTTACAGTGGTGGGGGTATTTTTAGAAGCACCTGATTAGAACCGTAGGCTATAATAGGCATCCAAAAAGGTGAACCGTGGGCGCCATGCTGGGCGCTCGCTGTTCACTCAGTGTTGTGTTAGGAAAGCAAAGAATAATCAGGTCTATCAGGTGCTTTCGTCTGTTAACCTGTCAACTGATTGGCTGAAACGGGCGCTGTGATTGGACGCCGCATATAAGGCGGTCCAATCATGGCAGAGGATGGGAGAAGACATTGAGGAGCTTAGAGGACTGTAATCCGCTGCTCCACCAGACAGGCAAGTGCCGGGCGGCGACGCACACTGGCAGAAATTGGTGGGCACAGTAGCTGCATTTGATGGCACAGTGGTGGCAATTTATGGGTACAGCGGTGACAATTGATGGCACCGTGGCTTCATTTGATGAGCACAGTGGCAGCATTTGATGGGCACAGTAGCAGCAATTGATGGGTACAGTAGCAGCAATTAATGGGCACAGTAGAAGCAATTGATGGGCACAGTGGCTGCATTTGATGGGCACAGTGGCAGCATTTGATGGGCACAGTAGCAGCAATTGATGGGCACAGTGGTTGCATTTGATGGCACAGTGGCTGCGTTTAATGGGCACAGTGGCGGAAATTGATGGCACAGTGGCTTCATTTGATGGGCACAGTGGCAGCATTTGATGGGCACAGTAGCAGCAATTGATCGGCACAGTAGCAGCAATTGATGGGCACAGTAGAAGCAATTGATGGCACAGTGGCTGCGTTTAATGGGCACAGTGGCTTAATTTGATGGGCACAGTGGCAGCATTTGATGGGCACAGTAGCAGCAATTGATGGGCACAGTAGCAGCAATTGATGGGCACAGCAGCAGCATTTGATGTGCACAGCAGCTGCATTTGATGGGCACAGCAGCTGCATTTGATGGGCACACTGGCAGAATTTGATGGGCACAGTGGCAGCATTTGATGGGCACAGTGGCAGCATTTGATGGGCACAGTGGCAGCATTTGATGGGCACAGTGGCAGCATTTGATGGGCACAGTGGCAGCAATTGAAGGGTCCGCTGTAGTGGTTTGGCCTCTGGCCATAAGGGGCGCCAACTCACACATTGCAGCAATTTCCATCATACTAAACACTTCACCTAATTAATTTTAGCTGTCAGCACCCAGTGTCCCCACCCTTCCCCCGCCAGAACACCCAGTTAGGACCCTGAGTTATATCTGAATCAGTCCACATACATTTGATGATGAGAAGACGGGACGTTCAGGGCTCAGAATTCCGACTCTGACCCGTTATCCGGCCCGGTGATGACTTGTAATGAGTTCCAGAGTCACAATCTGCAGAGGGCAGAGAGTCACATGACTGGACCTTCATTGTCTCACCGGCACATCCTGACCTTTCCGCTCCATGGCTCGCCAATCCCAGGAAATTGAATCTTGGCGAGAATTATTGTTCAACGCCGGATTACATGAGAACATTTCCCAGGTGACATTTCAGAAGGACCCAGGGGGAGGGGGAGGAGTTTCCACAGAAGTAATAGAATTTCACAGAAGGAGCACTTTGTACAAAATATCTCACCCAATATCTGTCGTCGTCGTCGTCATCATCATCATCTTCATAATCATCATCATCTTCAATATTAATCATCATCATCATCTTCATAATCATCATCTTCATAATCATCATCATCATGTTCATAATCATCATCATCATCATCATCTTCATAATCATCATCATCATCTTTATAATCATCATCATCTTCATAATCATCATCATCATCATCATCTTCATAATCATCATTACCATCATCATCTTCATAATCATCATCATCATCTTCATAATCATCATCATCATCATCCTCATCACCATCATCATCTTCATAATCATCATCATCATCTTCATAATCATCATCCTCATCACCATCATCATCATCTTCATAATCATCATCATCATCATCATCCTCATCACCACCATCATCATCACCATCATCATCACCATCATCATCACCATCATCATCATCATCATCATCTTCATAATCATCATCATCATCATCCTCATCACCATCATCATCATCACCATCATCATCACCATCATCATCATCATCTTCATAATCATCATCATCTTCATAATCATCATCATCATCATCATCATCATCTTCATAATCATCATCATCACCTTCATCATCATCATCATCATCACCATCACCATCATCTTCATAATCATCATCATCATCATCATCATCATCTTCATAATCATCATCATCCTCATCACCATCATCATCATCATCATCATCACCATCATCATCACCATCATTATCACCATCATCATCACCATCATCATCATCATCATCATCACTGTAACGGTCAGGGGTTAACGCCTTTTACGATATTCCATTCCACTAACCCAAGACAGCTTCTGACACTCCACAATGCAGCAGACACGACCCATTTGATTTCCCCCAGAATAACGAGACACAAGCTCTGTTCTCTGGTTCCAAACGAATAGATCTTTAATGGTAAACTCTTTAATGGTAAAGGTTTCTTATATACAGTTAGAAGGCCCAAGAAACAATGGCTTAACTCCACCCACAACATGACACACAGAGCTCAATACACATTCCTTTACATAATGACATTCAGATAATCTACATGAGCTAATTACTAGTCATTTACGCAGACATTCCGACTCTGCGATAAGCTATTCTCACCTGCTACACAAATACACATTCCTTTAGTAAACATAAGTCAGACATCTGACCTTAAGAGGGTGCTAATTCACATCACATATTTTCATCAATAGAACTTTCACACAATACATTGTCATTAGCAGGCCCGGACTGGAACAAAAAATAGGCCCGGGCATTTTAGACTGAGCAGCCCAGGCGGGGGGGGGGGGGCGTGGCGGGGGTTAATGACGGGATGTGGGTGAGATAAAGAAATATTGATAGACAGAGAGAGAAAGAAAGACAGATACATACAAAGAAAGTTAGATATAGATTGAAAGATAAAGATAGAAAGAAAGGAAATGGATAGATAGATAGATAGATAGATAGATAGATAGATAGATAGATAGATAGATAGATAGATAGATAGATAGATAGATAGATAGATAGAAAGATAGATAAAGAAAACGGATAGATACAGATAGAAAGAAGGGAAGGAAGGAAGATAAAGAAAGATAAAAGATAGAAAGAAAGAAGGGGACGAAGGAAGGAAGATAGATAGATATAGATAGATAGAAAGGAAGGATGGAAGGAAGATAGATAAAGAAAGAAGGGAAGGAAAGAAAGGAAGATAGATAAATAGATATAGATAGATAGAAAGGAAGGAAGATAGATAAAGAAAGAAGGGAAGGAAGGAAGATAGATAGATAGATAGATAGATAGATAGATAGATAGATAGATAGATAGATAGATAGATAGATAGAAAGGAAGGAAGATAGATAAAGAAAGATAGATACAGATAGCAAGAAAGAAGGGAAGGAAGGAAGGAAGGAAGATAGATAGATAGATAGATAGATAGATAGATAGATAGATAGATAGATAGATAGATAGATAGATAGATAGAGATAGCAAGGAAGGAAGATGGATACAGAAAGAATGAATAATATAGAAAAAAAAGAGAAATAAGGTAGATAGATAGATAGATAGATAGATAGATAGATAGATAGATAGATAGATAGATAGATAGATAGATAGATAGATAGATAGATAGAGAAAGATAGATAGATAGATAGATAGATAGATAGATAGATAGATAGATAGATAGATAGAGCAAGGTAAATAGATAAATATAGAAAGCAAGAAAGGAAGATAGATAGATAGATAGATAGATAGATAGATAGATAGATAGATAGATAGATAGATAGATAGATAGATAGATAGATATATAGATAAAGATAGAAAGAAAGAAGGGAAGGAAGGAAGATAGATAAATAAATAAAGATAGATAAATATAGAAAGAAGGGAAGGAAGGTAGATAGATAGATAGATAGATAGATAGATAGATAGATAGATAGATAGATAGATAGATAGATAAAGATAGAAAGAAAGAAGGGAAGGAAGGAAGATAGATAAATAAATAAAGATAGATAAATATAGAAAGAAGGGAAGGAAGATAGATAGATAGATAGATAGATAGATAGATAGATAGATAGATAGATAGATAGATAGACAGATAGATAGGAAGGAAGCTTTATAAAGAAAAAAAGATAGATAAAGATAGAAAGAAAGAAGGGAATGAAGGAAGATAGATAAAGGAAGAAAGAAAGAAAGATTAAGATAGAAAGAAAGAAGGGAAGGAAGGAAGATAGATAGATAGATAGATAGATAGATAGATAGATAGATATATAGATAGATAGATAGATAGATAGATAGATAGATAGATAGATAGATAGATAGATAGATACATGGATAGATAGATATAAAAAGAAAGGAAGATAGATAAAGACAGAAAAAAAGAAGAGAAGGAAGGAAGACAGGTAGATAGATAGATATAGATAGATAGATAGATAGATAGATAGATAGATAGGAAGATAGGAAGATAGGAAGATAGATAAAGATAGAAAGAAGATAGATAGATAGATAGATAGATAGATCGATAGATAGATAGATAGATAGATAAATAGATAGATAGATAGATGCATCTATAGAGGGTGCCGGAGCACCACTCCCTCTGGCTCAGCTGCGACAATGGGCACAGTGGCATCAATGGACACAGTGGTATCAATGAACAGAGTGGCATCAATGGGCATAGTGGCAATTAAAGGGCACAGTGGCATCAATTGGCACAGTGGCGACAATTAAAGGGCACAGTAGCTGCATTTGATGGCATGGCACAGTGGCTGTGTTTGATGGCATGGCACAGTGACTGTGTTTGATGGCATGGCACAGTGGTGACAATTGATGGCACAGTGGCTGCATTTGTTGGCATGGCACAGTAGAAGCAATTGATGGGCACAGTGGCTGCATTTGATGGGCCCAGTGGCTGCATTTGATGGACACACTGAGGCTGCAATTTTTTATTTTTTTTCGTTTGCGCCCCCCAAAAAAATGTGAGCACCAGCCGCCACTGTAGATAGATAGCTAGATAGATTATTGTCTATCTAGCTATCTATCTACAGTGGAGGCTGGTGCTCAAAATTCTGGGGGGGGGGGGGGGGGCGCAAACGAAAAAAAAAGAGAAAAAAGAGAGAGAAAGAAAGAAAGGTGAAGAGAGAGAGAGAGAGAAGGGATGAAGGGCACCCCTACATCAGTGTACAGTACTCACAGTACTCACTCAGAGGCAGGAGGGACTGACTGGATGGATGGATATCTGACTCCATCTTTCCTTTCTGTTTGCTGGGCTTGAATATTCCCGCCCCATCCCTTAGGGAGCAGAACAGTGTCCGTCGGGAGAGTGGGTGGGGCAGACACAGGAGGAGAGGAACAGAGAAGGGGAGGGGTAGAAGCAGCTGCTCTCCTCTAACTGGTCATGGGGGCAGCAAGGGGAGGGGAGAAGTGTCAGAGCTGGCTTTGATACCCCAGCTGATCTCTCTATCTGGCACTGTATTGGTGTATTGGTATCCCCCCTGGGGAGACGTGACATACGGCCCGCTGGCCGCTAAGGGCTGCAACCGCAACCGGCCCCCGGGCCGCGAGGGTCGTTCACGGGCCGCAACCGGCCCGCGTGCCGCCGCGGCCCACCAGGCATTTGCCCGGTATGCCCTATGGCCAGTCCGGGCCTGGTCATTAGCATCATACAACGAAAAGGTCTTTAGAAGCCAGGCTGTCTACCAAGCTCCAATTCACATCACCACAGTGGCAGACTTAATTAGCACCTCAACGTTCTAAGTTCCACATTGAAGGAGACACTCTATTGACCTGTTGGGTTCAGAATGAACAACTTTTAATATTTCAAGATATCCTGCAATACATGAATTATCATTACTGTCCCATCTCATGTAATTCATGATATAATTTCTCAGTCATAGGATGACCCTAGACGCAAGAGTCATTGGTGAAGCTGAAACAGGAGTACACCGCATCCTTCAAGAGCCTCTGGGTCCCATGGGCCATACCGTTACAATCACCATCATCATCATCATCATCACCATCATCATCATCATCATCCTCATCATCATTATCACCATCACCATCATCATCAACACCATCATCACACCACCGGAACATGGCGTCGGTAGGCATGCAATGCCGTCTTTTACAGACCACTTTAATGTTTAGGCCAATTTGATGGGCACAGTGGCAGCATTTGATGGGCACAGTAGCAGCAATTGATGGGCACAGTGGTTGCATTTGATGGCACAGTGGCTGCGTTTAATGGGCACAGTGGCGGAAATTGATGGCACAGTGGCTTCATTTGATGGGCACAGTGGCAGCATTTGATGGGCACAGTAGCAGCAATTGATGGGCACAGTAGCAGCAATTGATGGGCACAGTAGAAGCAATTGATGGCACAGTGGCTGCGTTTAATGGGCACAGTGGCTTAATTTGATGGGCACAGTGGCAGCATTTGATGGGCACAGTAACAGCAATTGATGGGCACAGTAGCAGCAATTGATGGGCACAGCAGCAGCATTTGATGTGCACAGTAGCAGCAATTGATGGGCACAGCAGCTGCATTTGATGGGCACACTGGCAGAATTTGATGGGCACAGTGCCAGCATTTGATGGGCACAGTGGCAGCATTTGATGGGCACAGTAGCAGCAATTGATGGGCACAGTAGCAGCAATTGATGGGCACAGCAGCAGCATTTGATGTGCACAGGAGCAGCAATTGATGGGCACAGCAGCTGCATTTGATGGGCACAGTGGCAGCATTTGATGGGCACAGTGGCAGCATTTGATGGGCACAGTGGCAGCATTTGATGGGCACAGTAGCAGCAATTGATTGGTCCGCTGTAGTGGTTTGGCCTATGGCCATAAGGGGCGCCAACTCACACATTGCAGCAATTTCCCTCATACTAAACACTTCACCTAATTAATTTTAGCTGTCAGCACCCAGTGTCCCCACCCTTCCCCCGCCAGAACACCCAGTTAGGACCCTGAGTTATATCCGAATCAGTCCACATACATTGGATGATGAGAAGACGGGACGTTCAGGGCTCAGAATTCCGACTCTGACCCGTTATGCGGCCCGGTGATGACTTGTAATGAGTTCCAGAGTCACAATCTGCAGAGGGCAGAGAGTCACATGACTGGACCTTCATTGTCTCACCGGCACATCCTGACCTTTCCGCTCCATGGCTCGCCAATCCCAGGAAATTG